>SKCR01000773.1:0-31794 GCA_019454045.1 Zanthoxylum bungeanum
AAATGAAGCCTAGCTTCACGCCAAAGAGAGAAAAAGGTACAATTGCCGTGAGTTAGGGAGATGGAAAGAAGAGTTGTGCATTTGTTTCTAAAACAATTACCAAGTCGTTTACCAAAGTCAAAACCCTTTTTGGTATATGCTTTCCAAAAGCAATTTGGACGGAAAAGAACATTAATTGCTCTCAACCACCTCCATCACCAAAAAGTGACATGACACACATCACAAAAAGTGGATTTGACATGTGAGTGACTTGCGATGTGATTTGTGGCCGCACTTGATTCAAAATCGGAGTGGCCTCGCAAACACATTTCGGGCTCGGTTTCGTTAATTCCGAATTAAAGAATTTTCCATTGTGACGTAATTAAATCAAATTTAATTAAATAATTATGCCTAGCAAAATTACTATTCACGTCGCTAGCGAATTAATTCTAAATTAACTCTTTCGCCCGAATTAAAATCTAATTTTAATTCCGCGTCGAAACCCAATTTCGTTTAATATATCGAATATATTATTTTATCGATTAATTCCAAATTAATCGCTCTCTCTCTATTAATACTATTTTATCCCAGATAAAATATCTCCATAATTAATCCCAGATTAATTTTCTCTCTCTCATAAATAATCCTAGATTAATTATGTTCGAGTCATACGTCATCGGTGAATCTTCAGGAAGTGACCCATGAGATCCCCGGATATGTTGGCAGTAAATTCAGTCGTCAGACTATCCGAACACGTACGTACCTAGTACTACGTCTTTACCGATTTATAAGACATGGTTGGCTTCTAGCAAAGCACCGTGCCTTCCCAATTCTCCAGAAATATTCTTAAAGGAATATGTAATCTATATCAGGCGTAGTATAAGTAGTATTGCGTATTGCGATCCAGTATCGGATGTCACGTGCTAGGCCTGGGGCTGGAATTGTGTCTGCCCCGTACGAAGTTCATATCGGATCTCTGGTAACTAGTCTCTATAATCGGATAAACATGACCTAGTCATATTATCCCGATAGCTGCAGCATATAAGAGTACCAGTTGCGTATCAATATACCCAGAAGTGGCATACACAGAACCTGTTAAAGCCCTGGACGACCAAAACCAAAGTATATTGATTGTCGCAAGTATTAGCGATGCAAGTCTCAGGTTAAGACCAAATACACCTACTTGATTCGGACTTCCATAGACACATAGTCATACTACCAATGGAATTCCGAGGTGTCTATCCAGAGCGAAGCTGTTTCCGTACAATCGGTAAACACAACCTCCTATCACACTTGCATAAGTATCCAATACTTTAATATATGAGAACTATGCCGTTATGCTCCCACAACATGAACAAGTGTAATACAGTCTATTCCCCATTATCGATGTCCAGTCTCGATAATACTACGACTAGGGACATTTTAATGATTAAACCTTAGTGGATTAATACTGTCTCATATCTTATTAATCCGGAACTAATCATATGGACTTTTATCATTTATATATCCCAGTAATCCAATTACAAATGATAAATGAGTAATTTCCTTTGTCACATAGTTAATTTGTACAACAACACCATGTTCTGTACAAATAGTGATGCTATGGGTCATAATTGTCCAACAATCTCCCACTTGGCCTATAGCCAATCACTCAAGTGTCCTACACTTGAACTATGTACTGGTCGCTCAAACTTCTGCTGAGAAAAAGCTTTCGTCATCGGATTTGCAAAATTATCATCTGATGCGATTTATTCGATCATCACATCGCCACGATTTATGATCCGAACGAATCAGATGAATAGTTGAAGTATATACTTGGATCGTTGATGAGACCATTAATTCTTTAGCCTGTGTTGTAGCCTAGCTCAGTTGTTAACAGAACTACTCCTAATCCAATTAGGATTATTTATATCCAAAGTGCTTCTATTGCTGCCTCAGCTGCAGCAATATTCCGCTTTTATTGTTTATTCGGCAACAGTATCTTGCTTGGAAGATTTCCAGCTCATTGTTTCTTTATTCAAACTATATAGTACCCTTATTCAACTTATAGTCGTTTTTTTGTCGGTTTGGAAACTTGTAGCGGTGAACCCATTCACTTCAAGCTTTCCTTCTCCATAGCTTAAGAAAACATCCTTAGTTCATCAAAGACACTTAATGATGTTCTTAACATCAATCCAGTGATTATCACTTAGATTGGCCTGATTGTGACTCCATATGCTCAAAGCATATGAGACACCAGGTCGTGTACATTTATTTCAATGCACGAGTTCTCAGAGAGTGCCAACAACTTTTAGATCTATCCCAGTAGATCTTTTATTCCTAGAATAAAGGTTGTTTCTCCCAAGTATTCTACATAGAATTTTCATGAAAGCCAAGCTTTCACCGATTGTTTTATGGGAATGTCATTTCCAAGAAATGATACATCATCATTTTATAGGACAATCATTGTCAGTGCGCTCCCACTAACCTCCTTATATACACAAGAATCATTTTCATTTGGAATTAAATCATATACCATTATGATTACATCAAAACTATAGTTCCAAGAACACAATGCTTGCTTCAATCCATCAATGGATCGATTAACTTGCAAACCTTGTTTGCTCGTTTTGATACGAAAAAACCGTCAAGATGTTGTAAACATCCTCCAAAAGGTTTCCGTTTAATGAAAGCGATTTTGACGTTCAGCTGCCATATTTCATAAATGAAACATGCAGCATTAGCAAGCATTATCCAAATGGATTTAATCATGGCAACGGATAAAAATTTTCGTTGTAATCGACACAATGTTGATAACGATACCTTTTTGCTATAAGCCTAGCTTTGTACGTGGGTATGTTGCCATCCATGTATGTCTTCCTTGAAAACTTATATAATACCTATAGGCACAATGCCTTCCGGTACATCAACCAGTGTCTAAACTTGGTTGGTATACATGGAATCCATTTTGAAAATCATGGCACTTTGCTATAATAGGGAGTCGATACCTTGTATGGTTTGTCTTCCTCAACAAGATTGACATCTTTATGAGGTGAGATCAGAAACCCATACTTCCCAGGTTATTTTCTGACTCTCTCCGACTTACGTGGTTCTTGTGTATTCAAAGATTGTGGTACAGTTTCATCCCTGATGAACTCTTTGTGTTCCATTAAGGAATCGGTGCCTGGAATAGTATTACTCCAATTTTCATCGAGGTTTACTTTCATCCCACTTACCACTGCATATAGGTATTCCTCTTAGGAAAACCACATGGCGAGCAACAATTACACTGTTCTCTTGTGAGTTGTATAAGTACTATACTTTGGTTACCCTAGGATAACCTACAAATTAGGCACTTATCCAATTTGGGTTCTAGTTTGGTATCATCCAAACATATGCCCAGCATTCCCAAATCTTCAGGAGTGAGAAAACCCTATTTCTTTCCTGTTCATATCTAATATGAAGTCTGTCAAACAGATTTTTATGGAACCTTATTCAAAATAAGTATTGCACTGTTTAATTCGTATCCCTAGAAGGAAAATGGTAGCTCAGATCGACTCATAATTAACCTTATCATGTCCAACAAGGTTCGGTTTCTCTGTTCGGACACACCGTCAAATTGAGGTGTTACGTGAAGAGTCCATATTGAAAAAATACTATACTCTTTCAAGTAATTGAGAAACTTATTGCTTAAGTATTTTCCATCACAGTCCAATCGTGATGTTTTAATACTTTTGTCGATCTGTTTGTCTACTTCGTGTCGAAACTCTTTGAATTTATCAAAAGTTTCCGATTCGTGTTTCTGAAGAAACACATAACCATAACGCGATGCCACATCCATAAAGGTTACAAAGTATTCAAATCCACCTCTAGCCTAGCTAGACATGGGCCCACTAATGTCACTATGAACGAGGGCTAACATATCGATGGAACTTGCACTTTTACCAAGTAAAAGGTGTTTTAGGCACTTTGCCTAATAAACTAGATTCGTAGACATTATGAATAGAATCAAATTTGTCCTAGTACCCACTTCAAAAGTGTGGATATACGAGTCTTGTTTAATGTGTCCCAGACAACAATGCCACAAATAAGTCTCAACTGATAATTCTGTTTGAGCTATTTGTTTGTCATGTTATATGTTTGAGATTCTTTATATTCAAAATATAAATACTGTTATTCACATCTAATGTGTTTATCTCAATATCATCTTTATAAAATAAAACACTTTAGTGTTCTAGATTATAAAGGTATACCCGCAACGGGTTAAACTTAGATATAGAGATAATGTTTCTAGTCAAACTAGGTACATTATAACAGTTTCCTAATTTAAGTACATACCCAAAGGGTAGTTCATAAACTTAGGTTTCTACGATTAAAATAGTGACTCTCGTCCCGTTTCCGATTCGTAGATCAATCTCAACTGAAGTCAGTATCTTGATAATCAGCAGATTCTGCACATCAGTATATATCTTATGTACCACATCTGGTATCAAAAATCCAATTTTGAAACTAATAGCGAACATGTTTATGACAAACATACTTGAAGTCGGAGCCTTGCCCGTCTTCTCTTCCTTCATGTCTGCCTTGTCCATACGGCAGTCACGCATCCAGTGATCCTGTTTGCCACAGTTTAGGTAGACATTTTGGGATATGTCATTTGTCTTCCTAGAAGACTGTGATGATTTTGCCTTTGCCACTTTTAGAAGCTCTGGCTTTGCCTCCTAGAGTATAGCCATCAACTCTCCAAGAGTTTTCTCTTGGTTCATTATGAACCTGCCCCGGATTTTAGGTAGAGACTATAAGATCAAATCTTTGGTAGTCTCGGCCACATAGGTAATGCCCAGCTAACCTAGCTGATCGATGTCAGCAATCATCTGCGACACCTAGTGCTGGACAAATGTACTCTCTGACATACATGAGCTAAAGAGCTTCTTATGCAATTTTTACTTCTAAGATCTAAGAATAGATCTATGAAGATCTTTAATTTCATCATCAAGGTACAAGGATCTAATCCTTAATTTTCATGATGAAATTAAAGTGTCATTGGATCTAGTATAAGGGATTGAGCACTAAAGTTATCATCACATGAATCTTCCAAAGATCATGTTCTACTATTTGCTCAACTTCGGGCTTAGGCTCGAGATGTAATTCTATCAAATAGAATAACTTCTCAATTCCCAGGACTATCCTAAGGTTCTATTCCCAATCTGAAAATTAAAGCCGTTTAATAACATTTTCTCCCAGGATTATGTTTTAAACGCTAATCTTTCAGTTATCTTGATTGCTATAGTCCAACTATCCAATCAACGATTTCGGGTACTATTGATTATAATGATTAATATAGTCTAACTATATAATCAACTATAATTTGATTGGTTAAATTCAAATATATTGATTACTATAATCCAATTATATAATCAACTATAATTTGAAGTAGTTTGGATACTGTCCAACTGTTTAATTAAAACAACGATTAAATATTAGTCAAACTAATATATTTAAATTATTGATGAAAAATGAAATGAGCGCGTATTGGCAAGTATCTAAACGAAATTGCAAATTTAATACTTGCCTCCCACTATTTTTCGGCGAGCCTCTAACCCTCTGTTGAGTACTCGGGAAACCTTGTTTCCTAGTGGGCTAGGATCCCGTTAAATAACACACAACCTTGACTTTGGCCAACAAATTGTATGATATTTAACTAGGTACATCTCTAAGATCAATTGGATCTCATCGAATTCCTAGATCCAGTAGGTGGACATCCAAGTCCAAAACACATATCTAATATATGCCAATATATCCAATATATTGCCTAACCTTTTTCCTCTGAATCAATTAAGCCTTGGTTTTGGCACAACAAACTTAATGATTCCAGTTAAGCGGGACCCATTGACCTTGGAAAGCTTCGTAATCGATGTCGATGGATAAGAAGCGATCTTGACTTTGGCCAAAAAATCACAACTTGGACAAGACATACGATATATAACAAAGCCTTCATGATTCAAACACATCCGAGATGGACAGAGGTCTTGACTTTGGCCAACAAACCAGTGCCAATCTTGGATCTTGAGAATGAATCATTCAATGGAAGGAAAAACGCTTAATATTTTTTGAGGGTTTTTCGCGTAATTGGCAACCAATTAATTATCTTTGATTAGGTCTCATCATACACCCTTAAGCATGCATTCTAAAAGCATAATAAGGCGCGTTAAATAAATTAATAATGATATATGGATGGATATTTAAAACACTTGTTCCTAGAACAAATCTCTCCATTTTCTCTCTCCCGCTAGCACAAATCTTACTTCTACCCAATTACATAACACTTCTAAAGAAACCTCATTTACATTGAGGGGAATATGTGAGAAGAGAAATACAAAGAGTCAAGAGGTAATAGGCTGGACACGCATGTCCAATTTAATAAATTCTAAATTTATTACAACAATTTCCAAAATTGCCCTCACCCATCTAATATCCATCCGATATGCATTATTCATACATCACATCCATTTATTCACACAAAACATGTTATCAATCAATCTAATCCAATTAATTAATTTGAAATTAATGACCATCCAATGTTCAAACAACGATTTGATTTGCACGAGTCCAACTCGTTTTAAGAATAAGCACTCAAAGTACAAATTCTTGAATTATATCAAACTACAATATTAAATCCAATTTATTTTTATTCAATACTAATTCTTTATTTAATTCCAAATTAAATAATTACACTTTATTAATGAGCCTTTGCGACTTAGATTCTAAATCTAATCATTACGGGTCTCAAAGCCTAATTAACATCCAATGTCAATTTAATTAAAGTCCAATGGGCTTTCAATTAATTTATAAGGCATGGACTTTGGTAACCAAAGCCCAATAAGGAATCACCCTTTGCCAAAAATCAATTTAGGCCCATTAGGCCCAATTAAAATTTTAAAGGCCCATTTAATCATATTTGGACTTTATGGAAATGGTTTTAGGCCCAATTGGATCCAACCAATTAACCTAAACCAAACTTGGCCCAACCAAGCCCATTAAGCCCAAATACAACTTTATAAGCCCAATTCCAAATTAAGCCCAATTAATTTAATCACAATATTCCACAATTAAATCAATTAAAGTGTATTGCCATAATTAATTATTCAAATTTACATTTCCAAAATATCAATTTACATAATTAATCATGCTAATCATCATCAACACATGTCCAACATTATTGAATCAAAAAATCATCTCATTTCATGCTATTAAGCTCACGGTAATTTAGGGATTTTAAATCCGATTTTGATTTTAATCCAATTAAATCCTAAATCAATTTATCCCATGTCTTCCAACTCATCCAATGATCAAAAAACAAAATTACCATGACTTTAGGGCATACTCAACTTTCGGCCAAGCCAAACATTTTGGGAAAAATAATCCAATTCAATTTTCATCAAATTGATCATGCATAACTCTAAGTTATCATCATTCAAGCATATTCAAACAATCAATTTCATTAAATCATGCTCAAATCAATTTTACCCAAATTTAAAGTTAAGAACCGTAATTCCAATTTCATGCTTAATCATGGCTCTTATACCATTGTTGGGTTTTCTAGGTCAAACCAAGATCAATTAAGCATATAAACGTGTGAATACATCAAAGTAAAGTTGCGGAAATACTCACTTTGATCGGCTTTACGATGCGAAGAACACAAAAAAATTTCTGCTTCTTGAAGCTCTTGATCATGCCTCCTTTTTGTGCTCCATGTTTGATCTCCAAGCTCCAAGCTTTGTGTGTGGATTCCATGCTCATAGATGGGTTTCCCTATCACCTTTGTAAGACCCCTTTGAGTGCTAGCTCTTGAGATTTTGCAACAAAATCATGAAGAAATGAAGCCTAGCTTCACGCCCAAGAGAGAAAAAGGCACCATTATCGTGAGTTAGGGAGAGGGAGAGAAGAGTTGTGTATTTGTTTCTAAAAAAATTACCAAGTCGTTTACCAAAGTCAAAACCATTTTTGGTATATGCTTTCCAAAAGAAATTTGGAGGGAAAAGAGCATTAATTGCTCTCAACCACCTCCATCACCAAAAGGTGATATGACACACATCACAAAAAGTGGATGTGACATGTGAGTGACTTGCAATGTGATTTGTGGCCGCACTTGATTCAAAATCAGAGTGGCCTCGCAAACACATTCCGGGCTCGGGTTCGTTAATTCCGAATTAACGAATTTTCCGTTGCGATGTAATTAAATCAAATTTAATTAAATAATTATGCCTAGCAAAATTACTATTCATTTCGCTAACGAATTAATTCTAAATTAACTCATTTGCCCGAATTAAAATCTAATTTTAATTCCGCGTCGAAATCCAATTTCATTTAATATATCGAATATATTATTTTATCGATTAATTCCAAATTAATCACTCTCTCTCTATTAATAGTATTTTATCCCAGATAAAATATCTCTGTAATTAATCCCAAATTAATTTTCTCTCTCTCATAATTAATCCGAAATTAATTATGTTCGAGTCATACGTCATCGGTGAATCTTCGGGAAGCGACCCATGAGATCCCCGGATATGTTGGCAGTAAATCCGGTCGTCGAACTATCCGAACACGTACGTACGTTTTTACCGATTTATAAGACATTGTTGGCTTCTAGCAAAGCACCGTGCCTTCCCAATTCTCCACAAATATTCTTAAAGGAATATGTAATCTATATCAGGCGTTGTATACGTAGTATTGTGTATTGCGATCCAGTATCGGATGTCACGTGCTAGGCTTGGGGCTGGAATTGTGTCTGCCCCGTACGAAACATAAATCGGTGACTGGTAACTAGTCTCTATAATCGGATAAACATGACCTTGTCATATTATCCCGATAGATGCAGCATATAAGAGTACAAGTTACGTTTCCTACATGACCATCATCTCCTTATGAATGAAGTGATACTTCCATCTTGACATCACACCCATTACACTACGATTCTCAATATACCCAGAAGAGGCGTACACAGGACCTGTTAAAGCCCTGGATGACCAAAACCAAAGTATATTGATTGTCGCAAGTATTAGCGATGCAAGTCTAGGGTTAAGACCAATACACCTACCTGATTCGGACTTCCATAGACACATAGCCATACTACCAATGGAATTCTGAGGGGTCTATCCAGAGCGAAGCTGTTTCCGTACCATCAGTAAACACACCTCCTATCACACTTGCATAGTATCCAATACTTAAATATATGAGAATTATGTCGTTATGCTCCCAACAACGCGCACAAGTGCAATACTAGTCTATTCCGCATTATCGATGTCCAGTCTCGATAATACTACGACTATGGACATTTTAATGATTAAACCTTAGTGGATTAATACTGTCTCATATATTATTAATCCGGAACTAATCATATGGACTTTTATCATTTATATATCCCGGTAATCCAATTAAAAATGATAAAAGATCAATTTCCTTTGTCACATAGTTAATTTGTACAACAACACCATATTCTGTACAAATAGTGATGCTATGGGTCATAATTGTCCAACAGTTTCAAAGGCCAGGCAAGAAGAAAACAGTCAAGTTTTTAGAATCGTCCCAAAAACTTTGGCAGACGAAAATCTCATCATCGAAAATCAAATGGGGAAGAATACATTGTCCCAAGTATGTATGAAAGTCTTACAAAACTGATTAATCATGCTGGCACTTTTATTGTGGTAGCAGGTGGGCTTAACACATTGGAAGAAATATTCATAGTTGTTTCATTGGAAAATTTGAACATTCACCGAAATTCTATGGGACTATTTAATGTAAATCATATTTTTGATTTTCTTTTAGTATTTTTTGAGGATGCTAAAAGAACCAGGTTCATTTTGAAACCAGCAAAAGATAATGTTCTTACTACAGGAAAAACTGATGAATTTATCGACCAATTGTTAGACTATGAACCAAGAATTGACCCAACTCTTTCCAAGTTGGATTCCTCAGATAACGATCGTGGCAAGAAGCATATAGTATAATATTAATCTGTAACTTATTTTATTAAATAGTAGTGTTGTTGATTCAATTGTTATTTCCACACTAACCAGATGATGTCCTCTAAACTCTAATTCTTTTTATTCAGACACTATGGACAATGTCTCAATTTGGTGGGGGGAGGGAATAGTTTACGAGATAGTTTTTGTTTATGTTTTTCTTTTACTTTTTTTTTTAAATATTTTTCTTTTTGTTTTGTTTTTTGTTTTTGTAAAAAAAAATTATGTTGTTTTTACTTTGTTGATGTTTTGTGTGTAAAAAAAAGTTTATTTTTTTATTGATTTTCTTTTATATTTTTATTCAAAAAAAAAACTACACACAAACCAACAATATTTTTTGACTAACCAAGTGAAATTGTTGTTCAGAGATGGAAATGTGAGGAGTTTTCACTAATGAGACGTATCTCAATGTGTTTCAAAGCAAGTTATTTTTGTTTCTTTCTTTTTGAATCATTCAAATTTGTGAATTCTCCATAATATTGATTAAGTTTGATTTCTATATGCTCATTTGACAAGTATTATCAACATACACGGTAACATATGATCGTGGGTTGTAAGTGAAAATTTTATAATATTCAGTTCTCTAGTTTGTTGGAGGTAACAGTTTAAATTGAGGTAATTTTTGTTCTTTAAAAAAAAACTAACCAAGTTTTTACTTAGTAACCATACATCTTGCATTTGCAAGCAATGATTTTTCGCGTAAAACAGTAAGACTTGAGTTAGTTTGAAAAAAATGATAATAATTATAATCAAGCTTTTATTTAATAACCGGACATCTTGTCTCAGCAAACAGTGATTGTTCGCGTAAAACGGTAGAGCTTGAGTTAGTTTAAAAAATAGTGAATAAATTCGATTATGTAACCTCTCTAACCTCGAGCAATTAAGTCTGTGTGGGTATTTTAACACTTAGTACCCTAAGGCCAACTGGTTTGGGAGTCACTAGCTTAAAGCTCGTTACATTGGTTAAAGAAAAAACTTAAGGAAATCATATATTTTTTCTTTAACATCTATGATCCGAACAATAAGTCTGTAGGGGTGTTTTAACACCTAGTGCCCTAATGCCAATTGGTTTGGGAGTCACTGTATCAAAGCTCATTACAACAGGATTGAAGATGTATCATTAAACTAATTATTTTTTTGTATATAAATAAACTATCATTGCCAAAAAAGTGTGGATTCTATATATTACTTTAATACAAAAATATTACTCTTTTTTCACAACAAGACTTATGAATATTGTGGGCATAATAAATTGATTGATTTTTTGTCTTATATGTGTATGGAAGAAGGGTAAACAATACATGAGGGTTTGCTTATTTGATAATTTATAAAGAAAGAAAATAATTACTAACTTGGATAAGAAGTTTTCTTTTAAGTTTTCGCTTAAATTACTAGGGACTAGTAATAAGCTGGTTCGGGTGTGATAAATATTAAAAATTATACATTTAATAAAAGAGATATTAATCATTTTACACTTATAATTTCATTAATCCCCTTAATTTAACACATTTATGAAATAATAATTAAATTTATGTTTTATATATTCTTATTATAATTTTTATTTATTGTGTAGGGGAAATATTGTTTCGGATGCTCCACAAGAAAATGAATATGAAATCTGAAATCCAAGATCCCAAAACCCAAAAGAGCATGACAGTTAGATTCAAATCGAACTTGGAAAACATTCACATTGCTTAGATTAGCGACCAAATGAGCTTATGATATATTTAACTATATATATATATATATATATATATATATATATTATATACAAATATATAAAACAAAACAAAACAAAAGTAAAAAGATAAAAATAAAAAACAGAAGAGAAAAAAAAATTATAATGAGAAAATTCCATTCCACCGAAAGTGGATTGGCACTTTCTTTCCTTCACTTTGAAAATTGTAAAGTTTTGCAATTTGCAAAAGTGAGGTGTCGAGTTACTTTATAAATAGAGGAGCTCAACACCTCATTCACCAACATGCTCCATACTTATGTCTTAAGAATTTATAGAGTTTCAGCTTTTGTGTACTTATTTTGTTTTTATTGTGAGTTTTTTTTCTTTCAGTAATAAAATTATGTGTGTTTTTATTCAAAGTATGAGTAGCTAATTCCATTATGTTGGGGTAAAGAGTGAAACTCTTGATATGAGAATATAGATTAATCTTATTTATGTTATAATATATAAATTGTAATATGAAGGCTAATATTTATTCTTCTCTTGTTTTTATGGGTTTTTTGATTCGTAATAAATAATCTCATCATAGTTGGCATAGTTAATATTTTACCTCATATTATATGAGAGTAATTTAAATTTGGACTAATTATCACCACCTTTTATGGATGATTTTATATGTTCTGACATAATTGAGTACCTATTTGGACTAGTTATAGACAAACTATATCACCACCTTTTATGGATGGTTTTATATATTTTTGCATAATTAAATCCTGAAATAAAATAACTGGGTAATAATGACAATTTGTATATTAAAAAAAGTAAGATTTCTCTGTATTTGAAATATCAAGAGTAAATCCCCTAACCCTAGTATTTTAATTTATTGTTGCATTCTGATTTAAAAATTGTCTGTCACTTCAATCAATTCAGCATTTTCATTTTGTTACTCAATTGTTATTTTATTTTACTAAATCTATTCTATGTAGATCGACTCCAGACTTACTGGATTATTTTATTACTTCGACACTCTTATACTTTGTAGTAAAGAACCATTTTATGAGTGTGTCAGAAATTCATGACCTATTTTAGGTATGGGATAAACCTCATCCGAACGGATTCCCTATCCAGTACTTTTAACGATGAAGACAGACAACTGAATATATAAATTGTAAACATGTGGTGAAAAAACACAAATTTTGAAACTGTGCATTCTTAACTCGTGAAAATATGTTTCATAAACATGTATACATGGACTACAGACTTGTATAACACAAGCTGTAAATGTGAACATAACTTGCGATAAATGAGATAACTTTATATATATCACATATCGTGCTTCGTAAATCATTGTACATATGTCATAAATATTGTATATTATAATGTAAATAATATGAAAACATAAAGGTAAAAGAATTCATTCACTGAATCAACGTCTTGTTGCTTGCATGCTCGAATTAAACTGGAAGGATTTCCCTACATGGATTTTACTTCATTTATGCTTGAAAATGCATGAGAAACTCAGTCAAAAATGGTGGGGGGAGAGAGAGAAAGCTGAGAGACGAGAAGGAGAGAGGACAAAATGAAAAAGAATGAGGGGAAAAGGAAAAATATACATACATCATTGATCGGTTTGCCGGTTCTAGCAACTAAATTCGAGCTCACTTGGATGATTTAATGATCGGTATGGTGATTGGTATACTGGCATGCAAATTCCAGAATGCATGTCAAGGTACAAGGCCACCAGTATGGCGGTTCCAGAAGCTATGCCAATAGTGCTCTGTAGGAAATGATTTTCCATGTGACAGAAGCGACGTTGGGCATCGGGATAGACCTTGAAAATATTTTCTGTCATTTCCCCTCTTAAGCCGAATCTAGATCATATCTTATTTACTTGTTTATTTTTTAAAAAAATATAAATAGTAATAATTTTATTGTTCACATTACAGTGCTCGTGGTAACTATTCACTACTACATATGTGCTACAATGCGCGTCTGTTACTGTTCACTACTACTGTACACAAATTTTGCTGACTATGTTAAATCTTCTACAACAGTTATGAGTAATTTTTTAACCTCTAAAATAGCCCAAAGACAACCCTGAATCAGCCTCGAAGAAGAATGAGAATTGGTTTCGTCAACACCACTCGTCTTCTGTGCTATTCTCGTTACCAACAAAACAAAGTGTGGGCTTCACTCATAATTTTTATTCTCTAAATTCTTTAGAGAAAAATGTCACACTATTTTTTCTTTCAATACTTGAGATAAGAGAAAGAAGAGAAATATGGCTAGGGTCTGTAAAAAGAATTAGGTCACAAAGCAAAACAACTTTTACTTTTATATGCTAGGGTTTAGGTTAACATAATTATAATTGAAATTACCATTATATCCCTAAATCATTGGCTATTTTTTTCCAAACTTTTTAAATTTTGTAACAATAATATTCATTGTTAAATGTCTTCATAATGAAGACATTAAACCTCCACCTTCATACATATTTTGTAACTCATTTTGAAATAATGTGTATTGATATCAAATATTAATACACATTTTAATTCAAAATAATAATTAAATTATCATATAATTTAATATTTACAAAATATAAATATAAATGTATATGATTATCTCATAATCATTAAATAATGAAAACTTTATATTTAACTTATTTATTATAGTTTTCTAGTGTGACTTTAATTATTAATCACATTAGAATTTTAACATAATCTATTATTATGCATGTGAGTTCATAATTGGACTATATAATTATGATATGATTTGCAATAGTATATCAAGTTAGCACGAGGACCAAATGGACCTGCAACTCCGAGCTCCAATAATCCCGGAATATTAATTAAAACCTCTTTAATTAAATATTTCGAATTATTAACTTTAGGTTATTTCACTAAAAACCTAAAGCTGTACTCTCATTATCGTAGATATATAAAATAAGCTGAACTACATCGGTGTCCATCAATATAATCATTACATACGGATTTAACCTTCACGAGTATCTCATAATTGGAGTCGCGTCAAAATATCTGTTATACCCCTCTAATTATTTTTACCTTCAGTATCATTGATTCTCTAATGAACGATTTATTCATAACTATTATGAATATAAATCTTTCTATTCGTAATAGAAAGACTTGAGCGCTCTAATCGTTCAAGTACCAAATCAACACTTAATGAAGATACTCCTCTACTTGTCACAAGAAAGAGTGAACTCTATATTTATGTAAAATGTCACCAGCTACACACCAAACCGTCCCCAAAGTACATAGCTATTGGTTAGAATTTCTACACCAACCTCACCTTTGTAAATCAAAGGACATAGCCTGTCATGCAAGAGTTCATAGTACTGTTGGACAATTATGACCCATAGCATCACTATTTGTTTAGAACATGGTGTTGTTGTACAAATTAACTATGTGAAAAAGGAAATTGCTCTTTTATCATTTGTAATAGGATTACAGGGATATATAAATGATAAAAGTCCATAAGATTAGTTCCGGATTAATAAGATATGAGACAGTATTAATCCACTAAGGTTTAATCATTAAAATCTCCCTATTCATAGTATTATCGAGATTGGACATCGATAATGCGGAATAGACTAGTATTGCAATTGTGCGCGTTGTGGGAGCATAATGACATAGTTCTCATATATTTAAGTATTGGATACTTATGCAAGTGTGATAAGAGGTTGTGTTTACCGATGGTACGAAAACAGCTTCGCTCTGGATAGACCCCTCGAAATTCCATTGGTAGTATGACTATGTGTCTATGGAAGTCCGAATCAGGGTAGGTGTATTTGGTCTTAACCTGAGACTTGCATCGTTAATACTTACGACAATCAATATACTTTTGTTTTGGTCATCCAGGACTTTAACAGGTTCTGTGTAGGCCTCTTCTGGGTATATTGAGAATCATAATGTATTGGGTGTGATGTCAAGATGGAAGTATCACTTCAGTCATATGGAGATGATGATCATGTAGGATACGGAACTAGTACTCTTATATACTGCAGTCATCGGGATAATATGACTAGGTCATGTTTATCCGATTATAGAAACTAGTTACTAGAGATCCGATATATGCTTCCTACGGGGCAGACAAAATTCCAGCCCCAGGCCTTGCACGTGACATCCGATATTAGATTGCTATACGCAATACTATGTATACTTGATCAGTGGTAAATGTATCACTATTTCCCACTCATTTAACTTAATATTTTGTATAGTTTCTTGAGTTTTGTGAATATTTTGATGTGTTTTGTGTTATTTTGTAGATAAATAAAGTTTCAGGACATTTTGGAGGTGATTTGGAGCCCCAGGCATGTCGCGATGCCCGAACCTTGCGCGTCGCGACACGTAACGTGCACCAAGCTGCTGCTAACGTGCGGCGGGTCCACAAGTCAGAATTTGAGAAGTTTGACTTTGCTAACGTGCACCGTGCCACGTGTCATCATCACAAGCGATCTACTAACGTGCGCCACATGCCACGTGTCATAAATTCAATGAGACGACTTCAGCCAGCCACCTTGCCACGTGTCAAAAATTCAACGAGCCGAAATTTTCCAGCCGCCCTGCCACGTGTCCGGTGAGATGCCAAGCAACCAATAAGGTCGTGCCACATCATCGCGTAGCGACGCCAAAGCCCTTGGCGTCGCGACGCCCATGGTCTACCGGGGCCTAAAAATTCGGCTCGAATTTTCAGTTTCAAATGTACCTCATCCTCTGAAATCCTTATAAATAAATTGAGAGTTCTCTTCTTTAGTTTCTTTTATTCAGTTTTATTTACGTTTGTAGTAGTAATTCTCTTCTATAAATAGTAGTTTTCATTCATCCATGAGGAGCTAACTTCTCCATGCTGAGGTAAAAAGGTAATTTTTTTTACTTTTGCTATTTAGATTAATCTCTCTTAAAATATAATATATAAACTATTTAAAACCTGAATTAATAAAGGATACCGCCATTCCGGACGGTTGGTTATTCAATTTAATCTGGTTAAACCTGACTTAATGAGGATACCGCCACACTGGTCGGTTGGTTTAATTATTGTTCCACCTTTATGGCTGGTTTATTTTTGTTCCGCCTTTATGGCTGGTTTATTAACAAATATTACCGCCTTAAAGGCTGGTTGATCTTAATTTGACTTAATCAGGTTACCGCCTATATGGCTGGTTGGTAAAATTATCACAAGATTATATATTATTTTATGGGAGATATCTAAATAGTTAATAGTAGAAGTTAATTCCTTTTACCTTAGCATTTTATTTATTTTTCTGCATTTACTTTTTATTAATTTTTATGTCTTTTTTACTTGTCATAACTATATGTTATAACTAAGTTAGTTTTCTAGGTTGTGATGAAATCTAATATCACCGGTTTATAAGAGGTTATTTTATAATTTGAGTAATTTAAAGGTTTACTTATTAAGTCTTAAGCTTAATGCTTCTTATTGTTTGATCACCAATAAGATTGATATGGTAAATCTAAAATGAACTAGACATAGGGATTTTAAGTTTTAACCTTTGACTTAATAGCCCATGATCTTCTTTGAGGATAGATAACCCTTGAATAGATTTCCTTACAGGATAGACATATACCTGTCGGGCGGGGGTAGCCATAATTAGAACTTAAACTTAATGAATCCAGATAATTTGGTTGACATAGACATATGATTCAATTGGGTTAAACTGGGTATTTGTGTCTGACCATCGACAGATGCTTTCGCATAAATTCGTGTTCCAGGTTAGTAAACTGATTTATTACACAAACTTAAAATAATCACTTCATCTTTTTAAAGATATTAGAAAGATTCACAACCCTAGATCTTTGAGTCTTTAATTTTCCTTAGTATTTTCTTTTGTCTTTTTATCTTTTTATTTATTTAGCAAATCTACAAATCAAATCATTCAAGCAATCATTTCATTTCTCCCTCAATTAGATATTTGTAAATAAATAGATTCAATAATTAATAACAACAGTAGGGATTAAGTCATCGTGGGATCGATATTTTTATACTACTTGAAAAATACGTGCGCTTACGTTATACGTGTGTGTTTACGCCGGTCAATACTACGTCTGATACAGATTACATATTCCTTAAAAGAATATTTTTGGAGAATTGGGTAGGCACGGTGCTTTGCTAGAAGCCAACCTGTCTCGTAAATCGGTAAAAATGTAGTACTAGGTACGTACGTGTTCGGATAGTCCGACGACCGGATTTACTGCCAACATATCCAGGGATCTCATTGGTCGCTTCCCGAAGATTCACCGATGACGTATGACTCGCACATAATTAATCTGGGATTAATTAGTAGAGAGAGAAAATTAATCTAGGATTAATTACGGAGATATTTTTTCTGGGATAAAATACTATTTAAAGAGAGAGAACGATTAATTTGGAATTAATCGATAAAATAATATATTCGATATATTATACGAAATTAGATTTCGACGCGGAATTAAAATTAGATTTTAATTCGGGCTAATGAATTGATTTAGAATTAATTCGCGAGCGACGTGAATAGTAATTTTGCTAGGCATAATTATTTAATTAAATTTGATTTAATTACGTCGCAATGGAAAGTTCGTTAATTTGGAATTAACGAACCCGAGCCCGGAATGTGTTTGCGGGCCCACTCGTATTTTGAATTAAAGTGCGGCCCACAAGTCACATCGCAAGTCACATCGCCAGTCACTTTAGTGATGGAAGTCAAGTCACCTTTTTGTGATTGACATCCAGTCATTATTCATGATGGGAGTGGTTGGAAGCCTTAATTGCTTTTTTCCCTCCAATTTGCTTTACGCTTTTTGGAAAAGCATATACCAAATTTGGCTTTGACTTTTAAAAAGTGTATTTGTTTTAGAAACCAAAAAATTACCAGAAACACAATTCTCTCTCTCTCATTCCTCTCATTGGCCGAATGGCCTCTCTTTTTCTCTCACATTTCCCTTGGCCGAATCTTGCAAAGAATATGAAGAAAAATTTTTGCAATTTTTCAAATGCTAGCACACATTAAGGAGTCATTCAAAGGTGATAGGGAAACCAACCCTTGAGCTTGGAATCAACACTCAAAGCTTGGAGCTTGAAGATCAAATCAAAGGGTCTTGGTCGAATCACACATAGAGGAAAATTTTTTGTGTTCAACGCATCCAAAATCCGATTAAAGAGTATTTTCCGCATTCTTACTTTGTTGTATTCACATGTTTCATTCCTTAATAGATATTGGTTTGACCTAGAAAACCCAACAATGGTATCAGAGCAGTTATTAAGCATGAAATTGAATTTAGGGTTCTTAACTTTAATTTGAGGTTTTTTTGATTTATGTATGATTTCTTCAAATTGAGGTTTTGGTTGAGCTTGGATGATGTTAAATTAGATTTGTGCATCTTAGGAATTGAGAAATTGAATTGGATAAAATTTCCCCAAATTCCTTATGCTTGGACGAATGGTGTAGGAGCCCTAGCTCTTGGTGATTTTGAATTTTAGACAATTGGATGTGTTTAAAATGCATGGGATATATTAGTTTGTGATTTAATTGGATTGAAATCAAAATTGATATATAAAGTCCCCTATTGCCGAGAGCTTAAGACCATGTTGGGATTGATTTTGCATCAATTTGTGTTGGACATAAATTGATTAATTAAAGCATGATTAATTGTGTCAATTGGTATTTTGGAAATTTTGATTTTGTTGGAAATTAATTGTTTTTAATTTTTTGGTGTTGTTAAATAACAACAATTAGTAATAATTTCATTAGGAAATTATTAAGTTAATTATTTGTTGTTGTTAAATAACAACAATTAGTAATAATTTCATGTTGGAAATTATTAAGTTAATTATGTGGTGTTTTTAAATAACAACAATTAGTAATGATTTCATTACTAAGTAAACAACAAGAGTTGTTAATCAAATAATTAAGTAACAACAAGAGTTATTAAGTGACAACAAATAGTAAAATGTTAAATGGGGAACAAATGGTACACCAATGATGGTAACATTTTTGGAAGGGTTAGAGAAAGTCATTATGCATCCAAATACATGTGATTACATAGTAATCAATGCATGTGATTAAATAGTAATCAATGATTAATAGTAATCCATGCATTTGAGCTAATAGTGACTTGGTTTCCCTCCTATAAATAAGACCATTTGCTTATTGAGTTAAGCAATCAATTAAGTTTGATTAAGAGGTCTCTACAAGCTTAAAAGGAATGTAATTGTGTTGTGGTTAGTATAGATTTATTTCAATTAGCATGTAAATAAATCTAGGACTAGTAATACATGTATGGTTAGATCCTAAGAGGACAAACATGTATATATATATTAGGGATTATGTTTCCTAACATTGGTATCAGAGCTTAAATGCATGTATTCTAGTTGGATTACACAAAAATTGCATGAACATGCATGAAAAATATTGAAAATGCTTCTGGTTTTTTTTTTAAAAAATGATTTTCTTCCAACTTTGGACTATAATAACTCTCTGTAGAAAATTTATAATCGCATGTTCAAATATGTTTTGAAAACTAGGTCATGAGATCTTCAATTTGGTATATCATTTGCTTAATTTGGATTAAAATTGAGAAAACTATGGACCCTAGAGGTTGGCTAGATGAATCTGTTTTTACCCAGAAAAAACACTCCTAGAAGAGCCGTACTACATGTCATCCGATATTTATAAAATCAGACGACAAATCGTCCAATTTGTGTACGACAAGTCGTATACTTAGAGCTCAAATGGATGACATGTCGTCCATCTATCACGAAACCGACAAGTCGGTTACATCTATAATTGACAACCGACATGTCATACAGTCACGGAACACGCGGACGACATGTCGTCTGCACGTGTAACTCGGCCGAGACTGGCCGGCTCGTGAGAGCGCGTGTAGGCGAGTGGAAGCCCATGGCCGGCGCATGGAGATGCGTGAGACACTCCTGAGGTGCGTGTATGGCGCGTGAAGTTTTTGTCGGCCCGTGTGGGTCATGTCTGTATCGGTTTGCTTCGGTAATTCCGATCCGTCATGGTTAAAAGTCTAATCCTTTGTGCAAAATTTTTTAATCGACCATGATAAATTTGTTTTATTATATAAACTTTGTGTTTATGAAAATGAATATCTTTGTGATGTTTATTTTAGTCAATGTAACTTTGTGTTTCATTGTATTGATTTTGTTCTTGTATTTGTTGCAGAAAAATCATGGCGATTATTCAAAGAATTGCAAAAGTGAGTACGACACCCACAGACCAGGAGATGATATTAGACATGTTGATGGAAATGGATAAATATCGAATGAGTGAAAGCGATGATATGATTTCGCATATCATCACTTTCAATAACATGTTACAGGAGTCTATCTGGGCATGTAATTGGATAGGACAACCGAATAGATTCAGATTACTGAGAAACACTCTCCCCAAGATATGGCAAAAACAACTTACTCGTATTTGGATATTAGTAAAACATGAGGAAAAACATGTTCCTTATAATAAAGCCATTGAGAGGTTAGCGGTTCAGTATCTACGACATAAGGCAAATAATACTATTTTTCCTTCGATGTCCCTGAAACGTTGTAAGGATCCTAAATTTGCTATAGGTTTTCCATGGCTGTCCAAGATCAATTACGAGTTACCCAAAGAGTTTGAGGATTCGTATCCAAAAACATATATAAGTTGGGACTCTACAACTAGGAAAATTATTATTGTAAAATATTAATTTCTTTCATGTTGTTTCTGTGTGTTGTATTACGGCATGTAAATATTGTATTTATATGTATGAATGTTTCATGTTGAATTTAATTTATGTAATTAAATCAATAACTGTCATGTACAATAGTCGCATGAATAAGATGTTCTAAGAATTTATGTAATTTTTAGAAAATTATTTTACATGATTGATTATGTTGATAATATTTTTACATTGGGTAATTGGATGATGATTGGACACATAGTGGCCTTTTGACTCCAACCCCATTGAATAATTTTATTAAACATAATTTGTTTCATGATAAAATAAACAAAAGTATTAACAATTGTGCATGAATGTCTGTAGAAACTTTGTGTTTTTAATATGGCTTCCTTAACAAAGAACATTATTGCTGAACTCAACAAGGGTGAGAAACTGAATGGCGATAATGTCTATTTGATTGCTCATAAATCTGAAGCATTAGAATGTTTCAAGAAATTTATGAATTTGACAGAAAATTGATTGGACAAGAAAATTAAAGCACTACGCACTGACCGTGGTCGTGAGTACTTATCTGATCAGTTCAGAGAATTATGTGATGAAAAAGGAATTAGTCGTCAGTTGACTACTCCTGCTACTCCTCAACAAAATGGTGTTGCGGAAAGAAGAAATAGAACTCTTCTTGAGATGGTTAGGTCTATGATGGCACAAGCAAATTTGCCTATAACCTATTGGGGTGATGCATTATCAACTGCCACATATGTACTTAACCGAGTGCCATCTAAATCTGTGTCCACCACACCATATGAGTTATGGACAGGTCGTAAACCAGATATTCACTTTCTAAAACCTTGGGGTTGTGCGGCTTATGTTCATGTGCGTTCTCACGAAAATGGAAAGTTAGGCCCAAGAGGAAAAAAGAGTATCTTCATAAGATATTATGAACAATCAAAAGGATATGTTTGCATAGGTGAACATGAAAGTGGAGGCATGACAAAATTTGAATCACGAGATATCACATTTTTAGAAAATGATTTTCTTAAGCATGGAGAGATAGGTCAAGATTTATCTCTATATGAAACTCAGGATAACATGGATCACATGATTGGTGAACACTCGGGTTTACCTAATTCAAGTGGGAGTGATGAGAGAAATTTGAGAAAACATGATGAATCTGTTTCACATGAATCTCAAAATGATGAATTAGTTTCACACGAGTCTCATTTACGTGATCCGAGTGGGAGTGATGTACATAATCCAAGTGGGAGCAATATGCACGATCCAAATGGGAATAATATCGAAAGTGATGAATTAGTTCCACCACTAGAATCCCAATTGCGACGTAGTAAGCATTCCTCGACGTCGTTTCGATATCGAAGGAGAAATATTTATGATTCTACCTCAAGATGATGAAGAACCTAGAAACATAAGAGAGGATCTTCAGTGTCCTGCTAAAGAAAAATGGATGAAAGCAATGGAAGAAGAGATGGAGTCAATGAGGTCCAACCAAGTTTGGGAATTGGTTGATCTACCCAAAGGACGCAAAGCTGTTAAGAACAAATGGGTTCTTAAAATAAAGCGTAATGCCGATGGCAATATCAAAAGATATAAAGCACGACTTGTGGCAAAAGGGTATACGCAACATGAAGGAATTGACTACGAAGAGACTTTTTCACCTGTTGTAAGGTTTACCTCAATTCGCTTGATTCTGGCTATAGTAGCAAGTATGGATCTAGAATTACATTAAATAGATGTAAATACTACTTTTCTCAATGGAGAACTTGATGAAGAAATCTACATGGAACAACCAGTAGGTTTCATAAAAGAAAATGAAAAGGAGAAAGTATGTAGACTTTTAAAGTCTATATATGGTCTCAAGCAATCGTCTAGACAATGGTATATACGATTCCACAATACAATCATTTCGAATGATTTCACAATGATAGATGAGGATCATTGTGTGTACACCAAGACAGATAAAGATAAGTTCATTATCTTATCTTTGTACGTGGATGATATACTTATAGCCGGAAATGATAAGGAGTTTGTAAAATACATTAAAGAATGGTTATCATCTAACTTCGAGATGAAAGATATGGGTGAAGCTGCATATATTCTTGGGGTTAAGATCTCAAGAAATCGTTCAAAGAATTATTATCTCTTTCACAAGAGTCATATATAAAGAAAATTCTTGAACGCTTCCAAATGCAGGCTTGCAAACCCATTGATACTCCTATCACGAAAACTGAAACTTTGAGTCGTAGATTGTGTCCTGAAACTCCACAGGAAAAGGAACAAATGAAGAAAGTTCCTTATGCAAATGTAGTTGGAAGTTTAATGTACGCAATGTTGTGTACAAGACCTGATATCTGTTTCGCTGTTGGAATGGTAAGTAGATACCAATCCAATCCAGGACTATCACATTGGAAAACAGTTAAAAGAATATTTAGGTATCTGAGAGGGAAAGCTAATTACTCATTGTGTTATCAAGGAAATGATCTGCAATTGAGAGGCTATACTGATGCTGACTGGGGAGGAGATTTAGATGAAAGAAAATCTACCTCCGGTTTTGTTTTCTTGCTAAACAATGGTGCCATTTCATGGAGCAGTAAGAAACAATCTTGCATAGCCTTATCCACAATGGAGGCTAAATTTGTGGCCTTTTCATCAGCAGTACAAGAGGCTGTGTGGTTGAAAAGTTTCTTGGATCATTTGGGTATGTCAAATGAAGCTTCTGGTCTAGTATTAGTTAACTGTGATAGTGAAGCAGCGATAGCTTACACAAAAGACCCAAAATTCCATTGTAAAATGAAACATATAGATACCAAATATAACTTTGTTAAAGACATAGTTGCACGAGAAGAGGTAAACATGAAGTACATTTCTATGCAACAAATGGTAGCAGATCCATTGACCAAGCCTGTTCCTAGAGATGTCTTTGTTAGACATGTAAAAACTCAGGGATTGCGTAGATGTTAATGTGCTTACATATTATGATATGTATTTTTCCCAAATAATGTTTACTAATGTTAATACTCATTGATATTTGTGTTCAATGCTTACATGTTATTATGTTGATACATGTTTAAACAAAATATACTATTAGTTAGTATGAGAAGTATGTCGGACAAGTGAATGATTGGCCCTCTCACACGGGCAATCGCCTCCATTACTTTGTGTTAATGGGAGATGAGACAAATTTTTAAGCTAATTATCTGAGTGATAATTTAGAGAGCTCAACCTTGAAAATTAAGTAATGTCGTTATGAGGTCACTTTCTCTGTGATATGACCTAAGGTGAATAAGGTCGTTTCACCTTACTTGTCTTAATGTCAGTTATGAGTTAGACATTGTGTTTGTCTGAACTATAATATGTACGGTATTTTATGAGACATGCGCTCCATGGGAAATGAGAGAATACCGTAGCACATGTTTTCATACCATGTGTACATTTATGACTATTGAGGGTAATACAAGTAAAGATCTCAATCTTGATATTGTGTGAGACCCTTGAGATTATTTCAATCTCACATTGTACCCTTTAGACTCTTGTCTGCTTCTTAAAACTTAGATTTGATGATTGCTATCTTGGAATGTTACTGAAAGATCATGAGAGATCCGATCTGAAAGGACATCTCTGGAAAAGCGAATTGAATCAAGTTGAGAGATTCGAGAAAAGAGAAAGATCATTATATGAGTAATATCACATTAGCTTGTATTCACTGGTCGACCAATTATGTTATTCTATGTGATCAAACATGATTGTGAATACAAAATAAATATTACATTCGAAAAGAGATCGATATAGATTTAATGTGATAAATGATCGAGGATACTGCATACATAATCCACTATGGTTCTATCCATTTTTCGAGCGGCTATATATTCCTAACAGATGTATAATAAAAATTGTTGATCCTATCATGTGTGAGTGGGAGATCTTGGAAATTAATTGTTGTTAATTATTTGGTGTTGTTAAATAACAACAATTAGTAATAATTTCATTTGGAAATTATTAAGTTAATTATTTGTTGTTGTTAAATAACAACAATTAGTAATAATTTCATGTTGGAAATTATTAAGTTAATTATGTGGTGTTGTTAAATAACAACAATTAGTAATGATTTCATTACTAAGTAAACAACAAGAGTTGTTAATCAAATAATTAAGTAACAACAAGAGTTGTTAAGTGACAACAATTAGTAAAATGTTAAATGGGGAAAAAATGGTACACCCATGATGGTAACATTTTTGGAAGGGTTAGAGAAAGTCATTATGCATCCAAATACATGTGATTATATAGTAATCAATGCATATGATTAAATAGTAATAAAGGATTAATAGTAATCCATGCATGTGAGCTAATAGTGACTTGGTTTCCCTCCTATAAATAAGACCATTTGCTTATTGAGTTAAGCAATCAATTAAGTTTGATTAAGATGTCTCTACACAAGCTTAAAAGGTATGCAATTGTGTTGTGGTTTAATAGATTTATTTCAATTAGCATGTAAATAAATCTAGGACTAGTAATACTTGTATGGTTAGATCCTAAGAGGACAAACATGTAAATATATTAGGGATTATGTTTCCTAACAGATTTAAATAATTAATTGTGGCTAATACACTTTAATTGATTAAATTATGATATTTGGAATATGGAATTTAATTAGTTGGGCTAAATTTGGAATTGGGCTAATAAAGTTGTATTTGGACTTAATGGGCTTGGTTGGGCCAAGTTTGGTTTAGGTTAATTGTTGGATCCAATTGGGCCAAAAACCATTTCCATAAAGTCCAAATATAATATAATGGGCCTTTAAAATTTTAATTGGGCCTAATGGGCCGAAATTGATTTTTGGCAAATGGTGATTCTTTATTGGGCTTTGGTTGCCAAAGTCAATGCCTTATAAATTAATTGAAAGCCCATTGGACTTTAATTAAATTGGCATTGGATGTTAATTGGGCTTTGAGACCCGTTAAGATTAGATTTAGAATCTAAGTCGTAAAGGTCATTAATAAAGTGAAATTATTTAATTTGGAATTAAATATAGAATTGTATTGAATACAAATTAAATTTAATTTAATTTTATAGTTTGATATAATTCGAGAATTCGTACTTTGGTACTTATTCTTAAACGAGTTGGACTCGCGCAAATCAAATCATTGTTTGAACATTGGATGATCATTAATCAAAGATTAATTAATTGGATTAGATTGATTGATAACATGCTTTGTGTGAAGACATGGATGTGATGTATGAATACTGTATATCACATGGATATTAGATGGGTGAGGGTAATTTTGGAAATTGTTGTAATAAATTTGGAATTTATTAAATTGGACCTGCTTGTCCAGCCTATTACCTCTTGACTCTTTGTATTTCTCTTCTCACATATTCCCCTCAATGTAAATGAGGTTTCTTTAGAAGTGTTATGTAATTGGGTAGAAGTAAGATTTGTGCTAGCGAGTGAGAGGAAATGGAGAGATTTTTTATAGGAACAAAATGTTTTAAATATCCATTCGCAAATCATTATTAATTTATTTATCGCGCCTTATTATGCTTTTAGAATGCATGCTTAAGGGTGTATGATGAGACCTAATCAAAGATAATTAATTGGTTGCCAATTACGCGAAAAAACCGTCAACAAATATTAAGCGTTTTCCTTCCATTGAGTGATTCATTCTCAAGATCCAAGATTGGAACTAGTTTGTTGGCCAAAGTCAAGACCTTTGTCCATCGCAGATGTGTTTGAATCATGAAGGCTTTGTTCCATAACGCATGTCTTGTCCAAGTTGTGATTTATTGGCCAAAGTCAAGATCACTTCTTGTCCATCTACATCGATTATGAAGCTTTCCAAAGTCAATGGGTCCCGCTTAACTGGAATCATTAAGCTTGTTGTGCCAAAGCCAAGGCTTAGTTGATTCAGAGGAAAAGGTTAGGGAATATATCATATATATTGGCATATATTAGATATATGTTTCGGACTTGGATGTCCACCTACTGGATCTAGGAATTGGATGAGATCCAATGATTTTAGAGATCTACCTAGTTAAGTTTCATACAATTTGTTGGCCAAGTCAAGATTGTGTGTTATTTAACGAGATCCTAGCCCACTAGGAAACTAGGTTTCCCGAGTACTCAACAGAGGGTTAGAGGCTCGCCGAAAAATAGTGGGAGGGAAGTATTAAATTTGCAATTTCGTTTAGATACTTGCCAATACGCGCTCATTTCATTTTTCGTCATTATTTATTAAAAAATATATTAGTTGGACTAATATTTAATTATTGTTTTAATTGAACAGTTGAACTATATTCAAACTACTTCATTTATAGTTTATTATGTAATGAATTATAGTAATCAAATATATTTGAATTTAACCAATCAAATAGTTGTTGATTATATAGTTAGACTATAGTAATCATTATATTTGATTGTACCCGAAATTTTTGATTGGATAGTTGGACTATTGGAATCAAGATAACTGAAAGATTAGCGTTTAGAACATAATCCTAGGTGAAAATGTCTTTAAAACGGCTCTGTAGGCATTGCATTTTCGCATGTGAAACCCGATGATGAGTCTCAGTTGGAGGCACTACCTTTTTAGCTAAGGATATTACGGGAAACAGAGGTCGGAAGGGGAAATTCAGAATAAGTACGTCATCAAGTTCATTTCACAAGTTCACTGTCTTCGTTAGTGCTGCGTTCGTTACTTCGTTCGAACGTCAGGCAGATTGCGGACGTTCGTGTAGCGTTCGAATTGGCGTTCGAACGGTGTCGGTGCTTCTGGTTTTGCTACTAGCCTCGCACCCCAGCCCAATTAGCCCCCCAAAGCCTATAAAACACATCCCAATTTAATTAAATTAAACATTGAATTAAATAAAATATTTAAACCATTTTACCAATTAAATAAAACATAAATATAATCATACCTAATAAAGATAAATCAAATATATTAACTTCCTAACCAAACAAATCACATACTAAATTAAAAAGATGTCATGCCTAATTAAAATCAATCATAACAAATTAAAGATATTGACTTCCTAATCTAAACAAATTTGTCCCCATCAAATCCATTGCTTTCCTTGTCTAACACCAAATCATATCTCTCTTAAATGCCAAAATCCCTTCCTTGTGAGACAAGGTGAAACCCTAGCCCTTCTCTATATAAACCACCCCTAACCAAGACACGGATCCTCTAGCTCATACAGATAACTCACACAAAAATCACAACACAAAGAGCCTTAGCCACTCACGGCAATAGCAACAAGAAGAACATAAACAATTCCCTTCATCTCCTCCACTCCATAACCGAAAATCTCCCCCATACAACAGCCCTCCATCACCGAAAATATACCTCTAAACAGCAGCCCAAACACACCCCAAACAGCCCTTGAAACACGCCTGGACAGCAGCCCAAACCACTCCCAAAACAGTCCCTAAAATCTCTTAAAACAGTAAAATAAACTGCACTTATAACCTTGAAATAACCACACAAAACTACACTAAAAAACCACGAAAAAACACTCGAAACAGTTCGTTGAAACGTCAAAACAGGTGACCTGAACAATGAGTAGCAAAACAGATACTGAACAGCAGCAGAACGGAGACCGAACAGCAGCAAAACGGAGACCAAACGGCGAGCAAAGCAACAAAACAGTGAGCTAAGATGCTGAACCAGTGATTCGGAAGAATAAGGAGCTTTTACCCCTTCCGATCTCCGCGAAACGCAAGTCCGAAGATGACTTAAAAGGTTAGGCCTGAGGGTACTTTCCACACTCATCTTTATTCGATTTTTGTTATTTATTTTGACTGTATTTTAATTATTTGTTGAATCTTGTGTGTGTATGATGCTTGTTATGGGTATTGGATGAATGAAAGAGTGTCGTCTCTTGTGGTATATAGGATGGAAATCCAGATATAAATTCCGTAGCCGAATCCGAATAGACGGTAGTGTGGTCTGTACTTGGGATACAACTCCACGTACCGCTTGAGTAAACGGCACCTTCTTTTGTTTCATGTTGCTTTGAATTATTTATTTATTGTTCGTCACTTGAATTCTGCATGTTGCTTATTTATGTATGATTCAATCGAGCGCATGGGCTTAGTAAGTGGAATGAAAGATCCCCTATGGGGAGGGGTTAAAGCCCTTTACCACGATGCTTCGCCGCGCCGGTTGATGTGTGTTTGGTTGAATGCAAGATACATTCAATCGGGCATACTACGTTTGATATTATTGCTTTTAATTCTTTGTATGCATGATTCAATCGAGCGCATGGGCTTAGTAAGTGCAATGAAAGATCCCCTATGGGGAGGGGTTAAAGCCCTTTACCACGATGCTTTGCCGCGCCGGTTGATGTGTGTTCGGTTGAATGTAAGATACGTTTGATCGGACATACTGAGCTTGACATTGTTGTCTTTATTCTTTGTGTTGCATGCATCAGGTCTGGTTCCGTTCGAACGCGTTCTCGAACGCTACACGAACGCGAACCTTCTGTTTACTGTTCGAACGCGTTCTCGAACGCTACGCGAATGCACACGCACTTCCTTAGTCTCATCATGCATCAGGTCTGGTTCCATTCGAACGCGTTCTCGAACGCTATACGAACGCGAATCTTCTGTTTACCGTTCGAACGCGTTCTCGAACGCTACGCGAACGCACACGCACTTTCTTAATCTTATCATGCATCAGGTCTGGTTCCGTTCGAACGCGTTCTCGAATGCTATACGAACGAGAACCTTCTGTTTACCGTTCGAACGTATTTTCAAATGCTACGCGAACACGCACCCACTGAACTGAGTCCTTTTCATCATATTTCATACATAGTTTTCCTAGTAGCTATCCCCACATGTATGAATACAATGTGTTTAATGTATTACAATTCATATGCCTATGTCATGATAACATTTGAGTATTATTTCTTGTGGTATATCGGATGGAAACCCAGACATAAATTCCATAGCCGATTCCGAATGGACGGTAGTACGGTCTGTACTTGGGATACAATTCCACGTACCACTTGAGAAGGTGCTCACATGTGTTCTCGTGTGGTTAGTATGTGGCTCGTGTGGTTGTATGTGTGCTTGTGTTTTCTTGAATATAATATGCCAGTGAAGTTGTATGTTTGTCGCTCTTTTGATGTACTTTCAAGCATGCAATCTTAGATGTGAAATATATGTAAACTTAGGTGTAATTTTTATTTTGTACATGTGAATTTAGAAGCATGATACTCTTAGAAATAAGTGCTACTTAAGCCTGATTAAATTATTACATAAATCCTTTCATTACAAGTGGCATAAGTAAGGGACCATTCCGAACCCAACGGTTTGAGGTCTTCCCTTGCGAGGGGTGAGTGCGGCCTTAAATCTCATTTTCCCGGTTCATACCGGGTGACGACTCCATTATTCTCTGGTTTAGTCCCCCGTGGCTACTCCGTACTCCCGACCGGCCGCGAGCCCGGGACAGCATGCGTCGCCCAGTTTCTGTGTCCCACAGGCTCCAATTTTCAGATTGGGAATTGAACCTGAGGATAGTCCAGGGAACTGAGAAGTTATTCTATTTGATAGAGTGACGTCTCAGGCCTAAGCCCGGAGTTGAGCAAATAGTAGAACATGATCTTTGGAAGATTCATATGATGATAACTTTAGTGCTCAATCTGTTATGTTTGCCGCAAAGACTCCTTAATTTCTTCGTCACAACTAAGGATTAGATCCTTATAGTATAATATTGAAATTGAAGGATCTTCATAGATCTATACTTAGATCTTAGAAGTACTTATTGCAATAGAAAACTCTTGGAGAGTTAATGGCTATGCTCAAGGAGACAAAACCAGAGTTTGCAAAAGGGCAAGAAGCACAAGGCGCTGTTGATTTCTAAAGTTGTCCCAAGATCATTCAAGCATAAAAAAACATGTGAATACAATAAAGAAGTATGGCGGAATCATACTTACAATGAACGGATTATGGAGGTGTTGATGACAAAAATTTTCTCCTTGTCCTTGTAGAAGTCACGACCAGAGTCCCAATTTTTGTTGAAGAGTTGAATCCAAGCTCCAAGCTTTGTGTTGATTCCAAGCTCAAAGGTGGGTTTCCCTAACACCTTGAATGATTCTTTAAGTGTGCTAGCAAGTGAAGAAAAGAAAAACAATTCTTCTTCTTCTTCAAAGAGGCTCACGATTTTGAGAGCAAGAGGGAGAGAGAGAGTTTCAAGTTTTTGGTATTTTGTTTTCTAAAAACATTATATAAAAATCTCATCCAAATTTGGTATTTCACTTTCCAAAAGTCAAAAGCCAATTTTGGAGGCAAAATGGCATTAATTGCCCACAACCACCAACATCATGAATAGCGACTGGTTGTCAATCACCAAAAGGTGACTTGACATCCATCACTAAAGTGACTGCGATGTGATGAGCGAAGTGACTTGTGGCCACACTTGATTCAAAA